>CM069295.1:7608706-7613706 GCA_035609425.1 Epinephelus awoara | reverse complement strand
CTCAGAAATACGTGATGATGAGGTTTGTGTGGGAGAATGGTTAGTGTGATGTCTAGAAACTGGAGAAAATTTGGATGATTCAGGCATGACAGCAACCTCAGCTGCAGCGTCCAATGGCACCCCTTCAAACATTTCCTCACTTGCTTCTAAGGCTTGCACAATGTTTGAGTCATCCTGAGCAGCTGAGGTAGTGGAGACCTTTGTCCTGTACAGCTCCTCTTCCTCCTCCTCTTCCTCCTTCCCAAGAGCTGAGAAGTGGATGGTGATGGTGTCCTTCGATGGCGATCGCTGGACATGGAGCTTGGGGGACAAGGCAGGCGGCTGTTTTTCTGTGGAGTGAGCACTCTCTGCATGGCTAGGATGCCGGCTAGTCATTGCAGTACTCCCACTGAGTCACAGTCTGCAAAGAACAAAGAAACATGACACTAAATTAGGACTGGAATGATTAGTCAGTTAATTCATTAGTTGATTGTCAAAAAGTAATTGCCGTAGGTGACAGTTTTGGGCAATGAAAAATTGCTTCAGTCATTTTTTTTAAAGAAAAGTGCCAAAAGATTCTCTGGTACTAATATCTCAAATGTGAGGCTTATGCTGCTGTTCTTTGTCGCGTAAGAGAAATGTTTTTATATTTTTGGGTTGTTGGTTTGACAAAACATGACATCTGAGGATGTCTCCTTTGCATACTGGGCATTTTTCATTATTTATGACATTTCACTGACAAAGCGATTCATTAGTTATTTGACGCAATTAGCATGTTAATCTATAATGAAAATAGTCGTTAGTTGCAGGCACATACTAAATTCAGTATATCTGGAAACAAGACAAGAGTCTAGACTCCTACAACTGTAAACTTTTTGATTTATGAAATTACATGAAAAACATAATAAACTGGAAAATACTACAAATAAAAAACTGCCCACAGGTGGTCATTTGATTGGGTCATTGGGAAACTGAGTGGGTTCCCAATAATTTTTTGTTTGTTTTTGACAAATTGTAGTCTTCAGTTGAGTTTGATGTTGTATGGTTCTAATAATGTGTATGTATGTTCAAAATGAATCTAAAACTTAAAAAAAAATTCTTAACCTGAAAAATTTACTTACACACAGTCTATGTACAAAACATTATAAAAATATCACAACTTCACTTGAGTATAGAGCGCCAAAATGATCTACCCAGTATCAAGTAGGCCTAAATGAAATGTAATATATGATTGTAAGAGCAAGTGCCAAGGGGAAGTCAATGAGGGCATGTTGAACGGCTAATAAAATTCTGCCCAATGTGCCAAATTTGAAGAAATTCCCCACAGATGTTCCTGAGATAAATGTTTACAAGAATGGGATGGACATGACGTAACAGTGACCTTGACTTCTGACCACCAAAATCTAATCACTTCATTCTTGAGTTCAAGTGGATGTTTGTGCCAAATCAGAGGAAATTTCCTCAAGACAATATTGAAATATCACATAAACAAGAATGAGATGGAGGGACGGACCAGCAGACAAACCGAAAATGTCTTGCCTCCAATAATTACAGAGGCAGGAAAGGGCTTTTTGCATATTTTGTAACTTATAGATGCAAATTTCTGTTTGCTCTCCAAGCAGTGACAAAAGGACTGCAAGCTAAGTTACAAAAAGGAAAGGATGATGCATCATGCTCTTAACAGACAACTTTTGATGCCAATACATTACTCAGTCACTAACCATTTATCTGGGAGGGCCAACAATGTAGTAAATGCTATTTCTAGACAGAATGTGTATGCATGTGTGAGTGCTGACATATGCAGTGTTGTATCTCTGCACCAGTTTGGTGGTGTCAGACCTCAGTTCGGCAGCAATCAGGAATCTTAAATTATCCCCCATCCCACTCACCACCTGCTGACACTTCAGCAAATCCCTCCACAAGACTGCTCAGATATTCATGAAAATCAAGGAGTCCATAATCAAAAACAAATATAGATTGGTTTAAACAAGAATCAAGACTTAGCAAGCATATTAACGCTACAGCAGCTAGTTGTGGCTTCTAGCTTCTGCATATTACACTGTTAACGTTCAACCCACATAAAACAGACTTGTCCTGTGACTTTGAATCACATTTTAAACATTTGCCAACCAACATTCAAAAATTCCGACAAAGCAGTTTTGACAGGTGTTTATGATTTAGTTATACTGTGTGTCATGTATAAAAACTGTACTGTAATACAACCTTCAAGTATACGTGTCCAGAGACAACAGACACCAGCCAAAGTCCAGATAATAAAATGAGGTTGGGATGATGTAACATTACATAATGATGAGGACTGTTTGATGCCACAACAAGATGCCTGAAGTGCATTGGTTGATAAACAGACAGCATTTCAGGTGTACTTGTTTGAGAAAAAGAAAAGGATCCAACCTTCTAAAGCTTACATTATGTAAAGCAGGGGGATTGGCTTGGAGATAGATGTCAGATTTAACGTAGAACATTCACAGAGCTAATTCAGCCAACATTTTCTATCAAGGAAAAGCTAATCAAATTAATTTAAGGGAAACTACTCAAATCCTTCACATCAACATCCATTTACAGGTCTTGTGCCAAATTTCAGTGCAGAAACAAGTTGCATCTGAGGTTGCTAAGCAACCATAAGCAGCACCGCATTACAGCCTAATTACCATTATTCCCAAGTATGAAGCTGATCTTTTCCAGGTGTTATTTTGTAAATGAGTATTAGGCCTTAAACACTGTCAGTGGGACAAATGTAAAGCTGTGGCAGAACTGCACTAAAATGACCACCTTGTTCTCCATATATACAATGCAGACTGATATCTACAGAAAAAGGAAAAGATATCTACCAGCTGTAATAGGTTGTTCCTTTCACATGAAATGCAGTGCGTGCTGCTGCGTTTCAAAAGTTGATCTCTGTTTATTTAAGAGCGCAGGTATTGTGCCCTGAATAATATGTGCTCAGGAACGCTCGTGCATCCTGACAGCATCATTGTCGCTTTCTTGCTGAAAACAATGAATTTGAGAGAAAATGCAGTATGTGTATGGCCCCTAATACATGGAATTTCCAACTAACCTGTTGGTGGTTAGCTGCACTGTGGGTAATGTAAGTGCCAGGTTTTGACAAGGAGGAGGAATGCATGGGAAGCTGGTTGAAAATCTGCAGACTTTCCCTTTAATTTGTGGAGTGCTCTTATAAGCAATTACGCTTTGATTTTCTTCTCCTAACTTACTGCTTGCTGTGCCACTAGTGTAACAGCTTTATAGCTTTATGATGCTAAGCTAGTTCACAACCTAACCATTTGGAAACATCATAAAATGGCTTCCCATAATGCTCTTTCTGAAACAAACATATTTGATTTGAATGTATTGCTACAGTTGGGGCTGTTTCTAAAGATCAGATCAGCTCAAGTAAAGAAACTTTATCAAAGTTGATACTGTAAAGACAAAGAAAAGCCTTGGGTTAAATACACAAGGAAGTAAGAGCACCATTTGTAGTCTGGCATTGTCTATGCAAAAGTAACAGTCTGTGCAATCATTAATGAACATTCAAACTTCCACATCTTTGAATTTAGATGCACAGTATATCTACAGATATTAATTTACTCTGCTACTAAGCTGCCCATTGTAAAGTAGGTCTGTTGTGGTGGAAGGGAATTCATTATTAAGCTGTAATTTTCCTTAGCTAAAATACAGTTAATGTTTGGAATGTTGTAGCTGAATACAGATCCAATGTTCTGTACTGTAAGGAAAATTAAGCCAGGACATATCTACTCTTTGCATATTTGTGACATCCTCTGGTTGTGAAAATAGAATAATGGTAATGTCTTGTTGACATTTGGCAATGGTATTCTTGTGCCATGTCCAGGCAACAAAAGGTGGTGTGACATCATGCTGGCTCACTCATACAAACTCAACTTGGCCACTCATTGTCACATGTGTCACGAGTGAGCTTGTTACCCAGCCAGGCAGTCTGCCAGCCACCTCTGTCCCTAGCTAGCCAGCCCCCAGTCAGAAGCAGCACAATGAGGCCATTCTAATGGATCGCCAATTGGACATGGATTTCATTTCGACATAAAGACTCAAAGGACCTGGCAGTATTTGCTAACAGCACATTAGGATTAGTGATAAAGTGGGGTAGTAGGTATGTATGCATTCCTGTGTGTGTGGTCTGTAAGATGATTATATCTCCAACTTAACATAACTTAAATGAAACAAACAGAGGAAAAGACTGCGCATGTGCAGAATATCGGCATGATACTGCATATGGCTGTCCATCCAAGTGTATATGTACACACTGAGAGTCAAGGCCTTGTTTGTGTTCCCAGTGCCTTTTCCTGTGCCAATGAACAGGCTAAGAGGACAGTGAAGAACAAAATCTTGCCATTGATGCTAATGAAGCCAATTACAGAAGGATGCCAGCCTTATTTACCCTCATGTTTTGCACTCATTAGAGACAAGTTCACTGCTCACTTCCTCTGTATCAAACAGCACACACAGTCAGTGAAAAGAGACTAACAGAGTTATTGAACATACTGAAGATATCTTACTACAAAGACACTTTGTGTGTTTAGCCACTAATTGTATTGTTCAAATGAACAACAGACAGACTCAATGGTCAGGTGAGAAGAAAGCAGTTCCAAATGTATTTTGACACAGTGATGAATTAAATGTGTATTCTTAACATGATACAGGGTAAAATCAAGATGCATTTTTTTTTTTTACAAGATCCATAGAAAAAAGATGACGATGAGGTCTTACTGTTATCTATAGAAAGTATTTAGATTATAATTGTTTTAAATCTATCTCAGATTTGTGAAATATTCTACTGCTAGGCAAGTGTGTTCTGACAATAGCTTAAAGCACAATTAACTATCTACTATCTTCAACTTTCACTCAGGAGCAAAAATCAGCCTTTAAACTGGAAAGAAACTGAAATCGGCATCACCTGGCCTTTCCTACAGATGATTGTGAACAATCCATAGCCCCAACAAGCTAAAATTTTAAAGTCATATACCATG
>CM069295.1:7573706-7601206 GCA_035609425.1 Epinephelus awoara | reverse complement strand
TTGACCTGGATCAAGCTCAGGGATCTGCCTCTCTGCTCCGGTTACAGATACAGACTCAGTCAGCCTTAACATCAGCTTCCACTAGAAATGCATCTCTTTGTATTTTAAGAAATTGTGTCAACATTTTTTCTTTGTGTGTATGTGCATTTTTTTGTGTGTTTCCAGTCTTTAAATAAGAGGGTTCTTTCATTGCTATTTTAACTACTAGCCTTGCTTCAATTATTATTCAATAACAGCTAGTCACATGTACAGCTCTTAAAAACACGCCACTGGTTATAGCAACAAAGACAAGTTAAGATAACTGTTATAACCGAGCACAAGGGGTCAACCATGTAATCTTGTTTTGCAGACAGGCTATCAAGACAAACCAGGGCTCTTTTCATAAGGCCTTGGCCCACTGCTTGGGTTTAGTTATGGTTTATATTTTTGAGAAAACTGATAAGAGAGATGAGGGAGGAAAACGGTCAGCAGCTTCACTGTATCACATCTTCACAAGTTTAAATCTGGCTCTCAGCCTAACAGGCTTATCGCTACCAAAAGATTTATCCAAAAACAAGTCACAGTGAAACTGAGCCTTCTAGCCAAACACAGCAACATTGGAATGGCGCATTAAGCCACAGTTTGCATCCAGGCCTTTGGGGCAGCAATCTGCCCCGCTGGCCACATCTGGTTGAACCCAGGAGAGGACTGGATCAACTTCCTGCTTTGTCTCCATAAGGACTCTCCTGTTTGCCAAAACAGTTCCCAGTACACACTGAATGTCAGCATACTACAGTCAGTTCTTTTCCACAAACACAAAATTAACAGACAGTGACATAAAACAGCACAGTTTCCGTGATTGTCTCAAAGCAGACAATCAAACCTGTTGTCTGTAGAATTGTGACTGAGGATTTTTCCTTTTTCTGAAAACATTCACCGCCACACCTGTAACTGGCTGCCTGGATCTGACTAGGGTAATTAATTTTTTGTGCAAGCTAATACAGATTCATGACAGCAGGGTTTGAGGCACACATGAGACATCAAACACTGATAACAAGTATGGGTGTAAATCACAGGTTCTAGGACGATACAATATTATTGGTGCTAAGTGATTCTCTGGACAGCAATACCGTTTGAATATCTATAAGTCTGTCACAATGTTATTTTGATTTGATTCATTGCAGGGGCCTGTGATTGATTTGAGACGGTATCAGTAAACATCCTAAATGTCTATTTCTTGGCTGCTTACCATTATCTGTCTGGTGCTAAGCTGCTAGGACTATTTCTGCTTGGACAAAATGGTGACACAGATGTGCCATGGGAATTTCAAAATAAAGGCGTATCTTAAAGTAGATACTATGTATCTGTGTTTTTACTCTGCATCAATAATACTGGATCAGTGATCACTGAATCGATGCATCTATCCAGGTCGATGTATTGGTACACCCCTAATAATAATAATAATAATAATAAGCAATTTAGTTTCACCTTTAATCATTAGTTGGTGTACAAAGCTAATAATTTACAATATCTGAGATAATTAAAGTGAGAGTAAAGTAAAATCTGTGATTTACATCTGAACACATTACACGTTAGAAAACACTTGTTGAAAATGTGACAAGACTGGGAACTATATATACTAAATTGTGGAGTTAAACAATGTGTGCAAGATTTTTTGTGCAAGGCGAAAGCCCAGTTCAGACCAAAGATTTGTGACGCGATGAAACCATTTTAAAACGTTGCAGAGAAAAGTTGCAGTAGTGTGAACTGGCTGGTCTGAATTCAACTCAAGCCGGCTGATGGTGTCACCTGCAACTCACTGGTGGCTGGCTTTAAAATGGAGAGCATGTCACCTGTTTCAACAACCAATCAGCTTGTAGTGAAGTCTGCTGGTCAAGTCGAAATGACCACAGACGGCATGTTCACTTGCTGCAGTAGGTGCTCCGTCCCCACCAAGCCCTCTGTTTCCGTCCTCACAGTGTGCTGGTGTTGTACATTGCCAAACGGTGCATTGCAAATAGTTGCCTGTTTTTACCTTGTCCCGTTGTGATTTTTTGGTCTGACCTGGGTTTAAAAGCTTGCTCCATGACACAGTGTAGCAACCTTTAGCATAGCCCCGCCCATATACTATTTAAGAACTAGAGCCATTGAGTTTTGTTGTTGTTGAAAATAAATAAGAATGACCTTTCTGTTGCAGACTGAGAGGATTTTCATTTAGCAATAATTTCGCACTTCTGGCCAGCAATAAATCAAACTGAAACTTAACTAAGACTGTGGAATGCAGTAATCATACATGTATTGTAATCGGTGTTGGACAAACTGAAAGGAATTGGGGAAAGCATTTGTCAGCCAAACTGTAACAACAAAAGACTACATTGTTATGGTGTGTGTGAGCAGTTCATGGGAGACTGAAATGGTCTGAGCTATGTCATTGTATTTCACACTAATCTGTAGATCATGGTGAATGACTGCTTGAATTCTAAAGGAGTGGCTTTAATGTTATAAAAAGACAGCTGCACTGTTCCTCAGGGCTCAAATTAAACAGCAAATGAATTCACTGATGCTCAGACATCTCAATTTTTTTGTCCCAGCTCCTTGCTCTCACAAGAAATGCTGTTTGTGAACATACTGAAGCTTTGTGAATGTCTCAGTTTCAAGTGAAAAACTGAAGTGGTATTTATAGACAGGCTATATTTATACATCTTCCCACCTCCCACCTTGCCTCCATCTCTTTCCTCTGGTAACAAGTGATTATTATGATGGTATTGAGATAAATGGCACTGTCAGCGTACAATGGAGCCAGCACCTGATACACGCCTGTAAACATTTGGCGAACACATTCCCCTGATGCCTCAGTAATGGCCATTATTTCAATGGTGGGACAGGGGAGGAGGAAGCACCAGCACTGTGCTGTTTGGTGGCACCAGCATGAATGAGGGAGCCCAGGACAAGTAATGCTTAATAGCCACATAACTAAAGGCTTACATTCTTGAGAATTGGGTCAAATCGTGTCAATCACTCAAAAAAACAAACAACAAAAAACTAAAACTTAAAATTATAACTTACAAACATACTAATTACATGTCTGGGGTGAAACATCAAATTTAAAGGATTTACATATATTAAAAGAAATATTATTTATCAAATATTTTGATCTGCTTACATTTTTTTAACTTCTAAACTTTCCCTGTGCCACAGCCTTGTCCCAGACGGAAAAAAAACACAACTTCAAACGATTAAAAAATGTGTTAAAAGCCTTTAAAATCTAAAACTAACAGTGCGTACTGATAACATCGGTGTAAAAATATATTGCTATAATCATCTTTGTTTTAAAATATTTTTTATGAAAATACTGGCTATTTAAAGATATGTCCCAGATTTTTGTCAACTGTCTAAAAACTGTCAACTGATTTCTAAAAAGAAACATAATTTAATCAGACATAAAAAGGAGTTAGCTATGTCACAAGGACTCCTGTTTCACTACCTTTTTTGATAAATTAATTGAATAATATTGCCATCAGGTGTGTCACAACCATAATAGGTTGATTATATAGCCTTTCTAAATTCAAACTTAATAAAAATTATAGTTTAAAAATGACTATTTTGAAAAGCATTAAGTTAACTCTTGCTGCTTTGAAAAATAAAATAGCTCCTCACTACAACTGCTGTGACATTAACAAATTATAACTTCTTGTCAACTCTGTCAGATCTTGCTTCTGACATTCATGACATATGTTATTCAAGAAAAAAATTCAAGATTTTGATCTTTTAAATTATATAGCATATTCTCCGGCTTAATTGAAGTGTTAAAATCAAAAACCCCAAAAACAAAAGGTTTTATCCCAATTCTCAAGAATGGGTGATCTTCCACCCTGAATGGCAAATAATATCTTCCCTTATCATAAGTGGGGTTTCCATCCAAATGTATCGAAATTTTTGAGTGAATTTTGTGAAAATGTGCAAAGGCAAGTGCAAATTAATGCCCGTTTCCATTCGTTATTGTTTTGCGATCATTGGGAGTCAACAGGAAGAGCAGTAGGTGGCGCTTCTCGTGAAAAATGAACAAAATAAAAACACCCCAGTAGAAGAAGAGTGCGCCATGAGATGACGTCATAAGAGAGCGTCTTATGCCCACTGTAAACAACAACACACTCAACTGACACTCAACAACTGACCCTGGACAGGTTCCTGATAAACCTG
Source organism: Epinephelus awoara (assembly GCA_035609425.1). Lineage (NCBI taxonomy): Eukaryota > Metazoa > Chordata > Actinopteri > Perciformes > Serranidae > Epinephelus > Epinephelus awoara. Next base: position 7,597,027 of record CM069295.1, on the reverse strand, counting down.
TCGGCTCTTGGGAGAACTCTGGTTAACATTTTGTCAGCCTTCACAGCGTACCTAACCAGCTTGAAGAAGAGACAACAAAGAAGAAGTTTAATATTAAGACTACTGTCGGAAATAGCTGGAAGGAGACCACTGCGTCGTTCTCCGTGTGTATGGGAACGTAGGCGTGTGAAGGACTTTTGGGAAGAAGTTTTCCAGCAGCATTTCACTCACGAACTCTGGCTGAAAGATTTCCGTATGCCAAGGGCCACATTTGAGGATCTGTGTGCTGGTACGTCATCGTTTATTCGCAAAACCTGTTTCCATAGCAAAAAGTCGCATTTTCCTTTTATCGATTCGCTAAAAAATCCACCCCCTCCAAGTGTAAAAACTCTTTTTGCGAATTTAGGCCTTTTTTTTCGAATTTCTGGCATTTCCATCCATTTTTTTTCCCCGCAATTTTTGAAAATGCAAATAAAAATAGGTGGATAGAAATCCAACTATAGACAAGGAAAACTGATAATGTCATAACTGATTCAAAACCAGAGTCAAATAAAAACTGACACATTTTGGCTTTGTATATGTTGCACTGTCCTATGCACTGCCAGCATTGTACTGATAGGCATCATAAGTGTATGAGATCTATCAAGAACTCTACACCAATCAACAAAGACTCACCCTTCTGTGGAATTCTGGAAATATCACATGTCCAACAAAGCCCTGGCCATTGCTTCGACAAAAACGCAAAAGTCGCCTACAAACACACGCACACACATGCACGCTCAAGTGCGCCAATAACTTGTTTGAAGGAGATTCGAATCATCACTCAAAGACCCCTCAGCTGACTGAAAATGCCTCAAGTCGAGCAGTCTTTTTTTCCCATTTTTTTGCTAGTCAGTGTGCTGTGCAGAGTACTTCAAGGGGATGATTTGGTACCCAGATTTTACTGCGGCGTGAGTGCGCTTGACTTTCATTATACTCTTTGTTAAAGAGAGCTGCGGATGATGCAGCAGCACAGAAGGGGGGAGACTCTGCACAGTTAGGATCCAAGATATTTATTATCTTCTCTCTTCTGCTCAATAGTGCTGATTTGACAGCTCACAGCAACCTAATACGTCACAGGCTCTGGCTTTTGGTTGATATCTAGTGTCGGCGAAAAACCTTGTTGCACATTTCTGATCAGTTGTTAGTGCAGCTGGCATCTTAAATTTTAGATGATTGCTACTCTCACACTAAATATCCCGCTAAACCCTGTTCAAACTATAAAACTTAAGCTGTAAGCTAGGCTTATTGTTTTGAGATTGCTAACTGTGTCAAGTGGGGCCTGTGTTTATGGACAGACATTCACCTATCACGTCTTTCCATCTCTTCAAAAAAGAATTTTAAAAATAAGGACAAATTACCTTACCCATACTACTCTGTATAATGTAGACTGGGAAACTATGAATTAAACTTATGAATTAAATTGGAGGGTTGTGTTGTTACAAGAGAAGGCTTGGTTTGTTTAATTTTAATACTAACAGGCTGTGAGTCCGGATTCTCAGTCAATGCTTTGATTAAGCCTTGACCAAAACAAGACATTTCTGAGTTTTATAAAAATAGGTCAGACCTGGTGAGAACTTGGAGGGCCACAACACGAGTCAACGCCATGAGCAGGTGTACAGTCAACAGGGGTGTAGGCCTTTTCCTACACAGAGTATGATAAGCAGCACATGTTCCTTCTCTCAGCGTGACAAATGAATATGACACACCCCACTTCAGGAAGACAACACTGGTGAAAGGTCACTGCACCTGCTGCTAAAAACATCCTTCTGTCTCTCACAGGTGTTGAAACCTGATTTTGTTTTTCAATTCTCTAACTCATTGACGCCTTCCTTTCTCATTCACCCTTTTTAACCGTTCTTGAGATACTGCGTTCAAGAGAATGGGATGGATGGACAAGACGAAAACGTAATGCCTCTGGCCACTTCTATTGCTGGTGCGAAGGAATAAAAACAAGTAACTGTACTGCTGCATTTGGATGCATATTTTGGACAACTGCTTCCCTTCAACTCACCATTTTTATATTTCCTCAGCTAAATACTGTGTAATATGGCACCATCCAACCCATGTTATGAGACACTAATTTAAGTGTGACCCACACTTCATCAAATGCTGCTATATCAGGTTTTGGGTAAGCAGGCTAGGCTAGTAATTTTTGTCCTTGCATGGGATTTGTTGATCGTAAAAACAAATAAATTGCAAAAAAAAAACAAAAAAAAAAAATTAACTGAGCCTGGGTTTATGGTGAGCCTGTGCATCTAACCATCCCCTCCTGTTCTGTTTACATCCAGTTCTCACCATGTACCCTGTTTTTAACCAACCGTTTTTTAATTTTTTTTTTTTTTTTTTGCCTTTGTCACTTACACATTAGACATTCATACACTGCCATGTCAACTACATGTATTCTCATCTAATGGTAAAAATATTATCTTCGTGGATTTAATATGACCTTTTGGAAAGCACCAACCTGTGTCTGTGAACCACAAAAACACAATACAGATTAGTAATTGGGATGTATATAAGGCAAGGCCATATGGGTGAAACCAATATAATGTTATGAAAAATGTGTATTAAAAAAAAATCAAATAAAAGATTCAGTGAAATAAAGTGTTTTAAACTACAATATTGTTGGACTTTTATATCAGCCCTAATATCTACAATTCAATTCAGATCTGAATGCCACTCTCTGAAAAACAAACAAAAAATGAAAATGCTGTAGTATCCAATAATGTACCTGCTTTGTAATATACACATCATCTCTTAACCACCCTGTATAAAGGCTTTTAGATGAGCTACTCTGCCAAAGGAATGAAGGTTTTGTTTTAAAGATAAATTTCAGTAGTCTGTATACATTATACAAGATCTCATAACGCATGTTTTGTGCAAATCTGAAAGTCAAATCACCTTTTACTGTGAATTACTCAACAACACAGCAACTGTTTTTTTTAACTATGCAAGACTTCAAAATCTGCATAAGCCTGAGCAAAGAAATTAAGAAAGTCTCCACAGTGGGATTACAAAGAGACCACTGTACAGTTGGGGTGCAAGGGTCAGGACCACAATGCAGCAGCAAAAGATCTAAAAATGGCCATGTGATAAATTATTACGAGGGGTAATTAAAGGGAATTATAGAAAGCCTAGTTGCACCAAAAAGCGTGGTCTGGTGTGTATGGCTGGGTTATGGCCTGGAGATATGTTGGTGCAGAACCCTTCAGCAGACTTTGTGATCAATAAATTATCAATACATGATGTTGGACCCAGGATATCCAAGCCTGTTTATAGGACCAAAACACCCAGCCCAATATAAGGATTCTGAGGACAGCACTTGCAGCCTTGTCACCTGCACTAATGTTTCACACTGGAATTCGCTTAGGAGACACTGAACTTCAACCAGTGCACAACCTAATGTTTTATTATAGCAGAGCAACAGCTACATATCAAAACTGAGAGAGAAAACACTAAAGAGACACCTCTGTCAGGAGTAAACAGTTAAATGGGAGGAGGTCATTATGCATAGAAACCTTGCATAGCAACTTACTTAACATTTTAAATATACCTTGAGGTCAATGTGTGCAAAGAAACCTGTAGAACGTCTTGCTGCTATTGACTTTATCACCATCCATACCTCAGGGCCTTTAGCTGTAGACCTTGAACATCAGTGGTGTTTCTAAAAGTTGTTTTGACAGTTTGATGAGAGCTATCCAGCCTAATACTTTTTGCCTTATACATGTTTTATGCACCAGCATCACTGCAGGTGCAGGAGACAAAGATGGCAAACCTGCCCTTTGCTGTAGGGTTGCAACCATATGAGATTTTCGAAGTACAATAACCATCTTAGAAAATATCTGGGTTTCACAGTGTCATGGTATTACAGAATTTATATTAATGTCAGTCACAATGACCATTAAATGTATGAAAACAGAAGGGTTATTGTTGGTTGAACAAACATTTTATCATTATGATTGAAATTTGAAACCATTTTATTACTGAAAATACATGTAAAAATAAATCTCACCTTAGAAAATGACTCAAATAAAGGGGAGATTCAGTGTCCAGTTGCATCTTTGTTTTTAATATTGTAAAAGAGCAAATGTACACAGCATGATAACCGCAAACTTATAATTCATGATATAGCCTACCTTTAAAGCAGTATATCACTGCAACCCTGCTTGGCAGTCATGATTCCCATGACAAACACAGTATTTTGTAATCACCTGAGTTTCTCTCTACGTTACCCTTAAAATTCCCTAAAGTTTGATTTGATCCCTAAAACCATTTCGGTACACTGGTCTGTGTGCATTCCTACTCTGATCTCCATTTTCCTGAGCTATGTTTGTGCTCCCTCTCACGCCTCTGTCTCTTCTTTCTTTGTCTAGCTAGACTTTACCCTCACTAAGGTCATTTGTAGCTCAGGAAATGGATCAATAATGAGTTTAAATTTACTGGCAAAGTGCTTACCTTGTATCCTCAGTGCCATTCAATCCAGCCTGGGACTTGCATCTGCCTGCTGCAGAGTCACGTTTCACATGTCCATGATGCTCAGGGGGCTTCTGAGAAACACATTATTGACAAGAGAAATTTAAAATCACTACACATATGGGTTATAAACACATTAAGTGACAGTATACGGAGGCTGCTGTTGCGTCTTAGTGAGTAAGTCGTTACAGTGGTTGCCTTTGTGTGCTATGTTTGTAGACAGTGACCTAACCATATGGCAAACAATAAAAACCATTCCCAGTAGCAGTTAACATGTGGGTGTTGTTGTAAGGAGTGAACTGCATGAGCTAATACGCAAGCTAACGTGGTCTAAATAGAGGCTTGTCAAGCTTTGGAAACAAACCTTACGACTAATAGTGAGAGCTGTCTTTTGATACAGGTGAGATAAGCGAACAGCAACGTTAACTAGCAGGCGTATTCTGCCCTTTTTACTTTAAATATGACTTCGTGTTTAAAACGAAACAGACGGACTGGAAAATTAGCTTGCTACAAACTGAATCATCAATTAGTTTCAAAGCTCCTGCTGCTCGAGGTCATTACACCAAACTCGCAGAACGTTGCAAAAAGAGACAAGTCAAAGATAGCTTACCGTGTCCGGGGGACTTCATTTCTGTGTGGATAACGTTACACCGAACAAAACTGAACTTCCGAAAGGCTAAGGCTTTTCTCGACACGGTAACGTTTGAGTTATCAGTTCCACGTACCAAGTTGTATTGACGACTCGGTTTCTTGCTCAGCCTGTTGACAACTGACTATCTGGACTGAGTTCCTTAAAGAAAAAAACGCAGCAGTCTATCAAGGCCAGAGAAATCGAGACCGAGCAGAGCGATAGCTGGCTTGCTATCTGGGGCTGGCGATCGATTTATCGATAGAGCTTCTTTTAAGGCCTGACGTTAGAGCGGATGAGAAGGTAAACTGTGTAAGTTGTAACAATGTTGCACTGTGCTTTTTGGCTCAACGAGAACAATACAAAAATAAAAATAATAAAGACAATAGACAATATTTCAAAATTTAAAGCACCTTATAATTAAGCGCAATTATGAGATTTTGTCGAATGAATTTCTACAGCCTTCCCTACTAAATAACCATCCAACAGAAACTAGCAGGTGTTTCTCCAGTCTCATCAAGTTAGGGTGAACTCAGGTAATGTGAGAATATTTTATGTGTTACTTTTAGAGTTTGTTATGGTTCTCTGCTATATTTCTATAAGGAAAATTTGCTGCTAAGTAAATCATTCTGGAATTTTGGACCCTCAAACACATGAAGAAACCCTACCTCACTCCAATGACATGTTCAGGTAAAAGCAGACAGCTGCAGGGGCGTAAATACAGACAGTGCAGGCAGTGCAGTGGCACTGGGGCCCCTGGGGTAGGGGTGGGAGGCCGTAGAGAGAGTGGTTAGTGGGCGCACTCTCTCTAAAGCAGAGAATGATCCCTTGTGAGTGATTCAACTTGCCACCTCAGAAATATGCCTCTGTTCAAAGAACACGTTAAAATACAAATGCTCGATATGCCCTCGTGAAGCCAAACCCATCTCTGTCAATGTTTCTTTTATTTTTCTTTTGTGAAATAGTAAGTAGAAATCTATAACAAAATCATGTGTTGATTTTACATAAACTGTATAAACTATAAATAAATTATTACCCCACTAAAAATCCCAGTAATGAACAATTTCCGATTTTATTTTGTATTTTTGTCATATACAGATTTGCAGTGATGATTGGTAATATGTATGTTGATGTTGTACAACGTTAAGTCTATATTTGATCATGTGATGGTACTATAAAACATATGGTAGCTGTTTTGATACAAAATCTGGCACCAGGGCCCGTCATAATAGTGTGCACTGGGGCCCATCCTACTAACGTACGTCACTGGATAGCTGGTAAAGTAAAATGGGACAGTCGTAGGGTTTTTTTGTTTGTTTTTTGAATGGTTAAATTCATTTATCAGTCCATTCATTCATTCATTACATCATTAATGTTACTGAACTATTTATTAGAAAAGAATGTCCAACATTTCCGTCATGCTGTCACTGTTCTTTTACTGCCTGTTTTCTTTTTTCCTGCAGCGGAAAGCTGTGTGTGTAACAATTATGGCTAATTCTGAAATATTGTGGCTGACATGGACTTATCGTATTAGCTTTAATATTTATTAAGTGACAAAAATACTATAAATGTCTTTAATATGACAGGGTGCCACACAGTAGCATTAAGTCATGACTTTATTCTACTTGTTAGGCTAGAAACATGTTGGTTTTGCTGTAGCAAAATGTCCCATTTTACCTGAATGCATTAAGTACTAACTCAAAATCCTTTTCCATAAAAAGTAAAGTGTGATGTGAAAATATTTCGATTATAAGTAGAACATTTAATAAAATGCAACATCCTACAACATCTTTGTTGTTGTTATACCCCTACTGATAGCTACAGTAATCTTATTACCAAAAAGAGATATTCAACATGCCACATTGCTCACCTTGTGAGTTCTGGGTCCAGTGATTTTTTTTCTATAGTTCTTTAACATTTTTTGTTGACTGGCTGCTAATGTTCAAAGAGCCCGAGATGTAAAACCTTATTTTGCAATTATCTGTTTTGGTGTCTTATAAACCCATGAGGGTTGGGCACTTTTAGGTGCATGACACGGGAATAAAATAAACTAACTAACTTTGTTCTATTTTATTTGATTATTATTCCCAACCTGACTTAACTCTGCATGTGTAGCCTAAATCAATGGAGTGATGATTTAAACCCATCACAGTAAAAACATTTTCGACACCAGTGCGTTCCTGCTGTAGGAAAACATCTAATATTCTGCACTTGAAGCCCAGTCCGTGATTTAAAAAAGGTATACATGCCGCAGTGAGAGTGTTGCAATTGGTGTTAGTGAATTGCAACTCTTCCCATTTAAATTAAAGAAATACTTCACCCACAAAATTACCATTTGCATATCAATTAGTCATGCCGTGTTAACTCTTACTTGTCAAGAAAATGTTGTTTTTCTCACATACCTCCATGACAAACAACAAACATAGGCCGTTGATTTATTGACTGATTGATTGGGGTCCACATTAACAACAGCAACACTATATCAAATCATCTATTTACATACACACCATCACTCAAATGATTTATGTAGTATAATGCAAGTCTCATTTATCAATTACATATCAATTTGTTACCATGGAATTAGTAATATTACCAGTACTAGTATTATTTCTACATATTTATTTCTAGATATTTACCATTACAGTGCTTTGAAAACAACTCATCCAATATATGGTATTAACAATAATGAATAGTCCTGTTTTTAGAGACTTAGAGATCAGAGATTAGAGATCAGAAAAATTGTAAATGTATTATCTTAGCATCACTACCTGTACTATAAAAGGACAAATCAACCGTTTGGTTGAGCATGGCTTTAGACAGTAAAAAATCATACATGTGAAATTATTAGAGCATATGATGTAAAACATTAAATGTACTGTATCATTTTGCAACAGTGAATGATCAGAAGTGTTTGAATTTTGAAGCAAAAAGGCAAGATTAATTAGATTGGTTTAACTTTACTACCTTTACCATTAAAAGACAAATCAACCGTTTGATAGAGCATGTTTTTAAAAAGAATTAATTGACCCTAGACTTTTTGTTTTTGTATAAAGTGGCATAGGTCTGTTCAGTAAGACCTCTGAAACTATAACGTGTTGAAAAAATATGCCTACCTTTGAAATCCCACCACACAGAGCCATCATGTCTGGAGTGACTTTTTCCTAACTTCCTGTGGGAGGCAAACTGCAAGGGCATAGCATTTACAGACGCAGCAACATTTAGTGGGTTTGTTCTAGCATAACATACTTAAACTGAATAGCAGCGATAGCTCAGTCAGGTAAAGTTAATTTCAACACATTTTTCATTCAGATGATCAAAATGTGCTCAACCAAACAGTTAAGCAGGATGTTAAAAGGATATTAGTGAAAATGCATATTTTTCGGGAGTACTGGATAAATGAGACTTAGATATTACACTGCACGAGTTGTGGGAGAGTTTGTAAACAGATGTTTTGATATAGTTTCACTGTTGTTACGCATGGTCCCCAATCAATTATTAAATCAATATGTTGGCTTTGTCTTTGAGACATGAGAGAAAAACAAAGTTTTGTTTGTGAATTCAAAGTAACAAGACATGACTAATTGATATACAAATGAGTGATCCCTTTTCAGCTGCTACTATAACACTATATTATGTCCATAAAATATGCTGTGTGCTTTTATGAGTCAATGCACCTGTCATATAACCCAGGTTTAGTGGTTACAGTATGTGTGTCATAGTGAACTGCACCATAAATGTCTGTCACAAGCCAGTCAAACCAGTCCCTTTTGTGGAACTCATCAAAAGAATACAGTGTGTGATCATGGCAATCGGTTTCATAATTTTGGGAGGTTTTAGGTTTATTATAGTATGTATAGTATGTATGTATGCATGTATTGGTCTTATAAGTTAGCAATTAATATTTCTACATAGAGAGTTTGATTACACAGCAATGGTTAATAGCAAATACATCCACTCAGTTTGACTTTTACATACTTGACAAAGACAATTTTCTTAAACTTTTTTAGGACTACACATGATGAACTTTACATGCAATACATTTAAAGTACTAATTCATGTGTGACTCCTGTCACACAACAGTTTAATGGAGAAGGCAAGGTCCACTGTATAAGCTAACAGTGTCATACTGGAAACCACTGTTTCCATGAAAACCAGTTCTGCACTTTTGTTGGTGTTGCTTTGTCCGAGGTCCCTAAGCTGCAATATCTTGGTCAAACAAATCACTGTGGCCACCATGTAGAGCAATACTCCAATGAGACTGAAGCCCGCCAGAAACCTGTCAAAAGGTAGAAAACACCGCCCAGCAAAGTCTCCTAATATTACCACAAATGTGACTAGAGACATGAGGATGCAAACACCGTATGACACACAGGAGACCCACAGCTGCCAACTGTGTACACCACTTTGCCATCCACAGACCACCTCCACAACCAGGGGTATCATAATACAGCCTCCCCAGAGCTGGAGAATCTTAAGGAGGCCTGGCATGCTGCCCATGTAGCCCCTTTGTTCATGGGCTTGGGTGCGCAGAACGTAGGACTCTGAGGCGTAGGTCAGGAAGGTGAAGAAGGAGGCCACAGCAGCTGCCACAGAGCGAGGCGACGGCCCTTGATGATTCATGATGAGCCAAGGAAAAACCACAGACGCACTGAGACACATCAGTGTGCCTAAGACTGCCACTGTCATAGTCAGGTTCTTCCAGGATATTGGGATAAGGCTGTGAAACTGGATGATGCTGAGAATGTGGATGAGGAGTGTAAGGGTGAAGAAGAAACACCACGTAAACATGCAGAAGATCCAGAATGTGTTGGTGAGTTGGGGGTTAGATGGATGTAAATCTGAATGGTCCAGCGAGGCCACAAGGCTGAAGGTGGTACAGCTGAATAAGACTTCCAATGTCCGCACCAAGAAAAGGGGGCTGGTGAAGTCTCTGGCCTCTAGCACAATCACAGGCATTGTCACAACGTTGAATCAGAGTAATCCAGTATCCAAGAGACAAGATATCCTTAGGTGTGTCAAATCATACCTCAGTCTCAGTCCCTCTGGATTGATTTTTTTTTTTTTTAAATTGTAATTCAAAAGCTTCGTCAGCCCCCTAGTATGGTTCCACCTTCGGAGGAATAGTCCAGTACAGTCCATGGAAACAGCCACCTCCAAAAAATCTTCACTTGAACCCTCAGGTATCATAAAACACGTCTCTCTGCTCTGTTCACCAGTGCCTCATCCTTTTTTACAAACGGAGTAAATGTTCAAAATACTATCTCTTGGAACATATTTTGCAGCACTGTTGCTACCAAAACAGGCCTCGCCTACTTCCTTTTTGAGGTTGCAGCAGTGCTTTCAGTCTCACTGGAGGTAGGTGCAAATGACCACAATAAAAAGCATATGCAAACAAGGTTATCTTCCTCCCACCCTCAGTTCTCATGAAATGAAGTTCTCTTTTCTGGGGTTATAAATTACTGTGGATATATGTTCTTCTGACTCGATAGACGTTACTTTGGCACCACTTTGCCCTCGCTGTTGGAGACACAAAATGTGGTCACAGGTGGTTCTATGAGTAGTTGTGTGGAGTCATTAGTGTTAAGGCAAGATGTGTTGTTGAGTGCTGTGGATCATTTGAGTGTTGCTCAGAGGATCTGGTTGTGGGTGTGGATCTGCTCTACCCTCAGGGGAGAGGAAACTGGTATTGTGAAGAGCATCATCACCTTTCATTTAACAACAGATGGAAATGTGTTTGAGTTGCTTGGATGGAAATGAGTGTGAATATGTGTATGTGTGTGTGTGTGTGTGTGTGTGTGTGTTGGTGTGTGTGCGTGCCAGTGTATGCATTGTGTATGCCTTTGTCTTGTGCCCCAGCGCTGTGAAAAGGTTTCATTTATGTAGATCAATGTATGTGTGTGTCTGTGTGAATGCGTGTTTTCATGTTTACAAATGCAAGCATGTTTCTTGTGTGTGTGTGTGTGTTTACACAAGCACAAATAGTCCTCTGAAGATCCCAACCAATCACTTTGCCTCTGTGTATCGGCACACCTGCTCTCTGTGTTATAAATAGATGGTGGATATATCAATTCCCTCGTGTAACACAGCTCAAGTTCAGAAACTTGTGTTTTGACAGAAGGGAGAAGATACACTCCAGAAAGACAGACGATAGCTGATAGACAGCGCTAACCTGCCACCACACAATCATTGCTGCAACATGTATTTATAAACATTTAAATATAACTAGTTTGTAACTAGTTCATTTATATTTCTTCCTTTGGACAGAAATGCACTGTAGCCTACCAAAAATAGAATACCAATTCCAAAACTACTTTGTGGAAAGAATGTCCTGATGATAACTAAATGACATCTATCTGAACTTTAGAACTTTTAAGATTCATTCTCCTTCATTGTCAGACAACAACTCAACAACTAAAAAAAAAAACTGACTTAAATAACATTAAAAATTAATGACTTTATAATTCTTGGTTTCTGATAATATTATGGTCAGTGGTGGAGGAAATATTCAGTTCATTTACTTGAGTAAAAGTACTAATACAACACTGTGAAAATACTCTGTCAAAGTAAAAGTCCTGACCCTCAAAAAAGCAAAATAGTTGCCAATTAATTTTCTGATCATTGATTAATCAACTGATCATTTCAGCTGTACGTGTATAAAAAGCTATGTAGATTGATTTATAAAATATTTAAAAACTCTTTTTATGTTTTAATTCAAAAATCTTAATTTGCAAAGTAACTAGTAACTAAAGCTATCAGATAAATGTAGCGCAGTAAAAAGTACAATATTCCCCTCTGAAATGTGGTAGGGTAAAAGTATAAAGTGGCATGAAAAGAAAATACTCAAGTAAAGTACAAGTATCTCAAATTTGTACTGAAGAACAGTACTTATAGTAAATATTCTTAGTTACCTTCCACCACTGACTGTAGTCCCAGGGAAGATTTGCTGGAAGGAACAGCCGTTGTTGATGGGTCACATTTCTAATCATTTCTGCGTGGAACTGGTGCCCCTCTGTGGTAACAACATTAACTGCAACTTTTTCGAGGTCCCACAGAGAAGGCTGGAAGGCTTCCTGCAGTAGTGATGTGCAGCAGCAGAGGGTGACCGTCTCCATGATGTGAACACAGATGCAGCGGGAGGAAACCTCGTCTGTAACTACATGCGCCTATTTACTTGTAGAATACAATGTACCACCACTTTCCAACACTGACAAAAATCCCTTTCATAATGTAGACAGATACACATACTGAGTGTGTTTAGTTCATGATGTCATTGCTGCCTGTTGACAATTGCACACTTATAAACTGTAATTCAGAAATGCCTAATGTATTTGGATCATGTTTTTTACTTCACCTGTCAGTGGTTTTAATGTTTTGGTTGATCTGTGTAGCTAGCTATTTAAATTAACATGTTATGTAATTTCAGCACAAAGAAGCTTAAAACAATGCCGGCCTGTGATGGCTACTAACAGACTTGTCAGGTACCTATGGCATTAGATGGCTGCCTAATTAGAGACTGACAATTGAAAGCAAAAGTACTGCAATAGGGTTTTGTTTCTTGATCAAAATGTAATTTGTCATAGCATGCCAATGTAACTTATATTCATCTAACAGGTGGCATTGTCAGAAGTGAATAAATGTATTTAAATTCAGTGGGAACAAGAGATGGATGTCATCAAACATTGGCAGTGCAACCCTCCCAAACACGTTCTGAGGGTTTTTAATCAACATATTTACTAAGTACAATTCAATTTCACTAAATTATAGAATGCTCTGCTGAAAATTATGACCTTTGTGTTATTAGGATCGGTTTCTACCCAGTTATAATATAAGATTATAAAACAATAATTAGTGCCACTGTCAGCTCACTAACACTGTCAGCCAGCAGCCCACTGACAGCCAGCTCCTCTCTCAACCCTGTGAGCTTTAGTTAGGGGCTTCTCTCTTTGCCTGTTTGTCTCCTTCCCTGAATAAACAAAACAAACAAACAAAGACAGACATGTCCAGACATGTAAGGCATGCATAAGACCAATTCAGTTTAGAGTTGGTGACTTGCAGAGAACACATGTCCAGCTCGCAGCATGTGAAAATGAGAAGAATTTTTACAATAAGCCAAGCTCTGGATCCTATCGTTGTTGAAAATGAGGCAAAGGACACAGAGCAGCATTGCAATATGGATGAGCAGGTTTCTGACGATGTAGAGTATCAACCAGAGAACACAGACACATCTGATGAGTCTGATGAGGTCACCGGTGCTGCAGCTGCTCCTGCTCCTGCTGAAACATTCAAATCCAAAAGTGGTAACATCTGTTCGGCTCAGTACCTCCTGACTTACATGTCAGAGCATTATGCAAATGTCATCAAAATGACCCCTGGGATCACAAGGTTTGCTCTGATGAGAGTAGGCGACATCAAGACATGTTTTAATCATGCCATTATCACTAAAAAAAGTCATCATTGCCATGTCAAACTTTGAAGGAAAAAAAAGTCCACAGTGACATGTGGAATGACATTGATGAGGAATACCTGGATGCTTATATTAGTCCATGCAACGGCGCATGGACACTCACCCTCTTGCACAAGCAAAACAAATCATTCAGCATGCTATGCAACTACAGACTTCAACCAGCAGCAGAAACGAAAGGCGAATCCTACCAGTTGTGGGTTGAACAGGGGTCACAGATGCTGTTTTCCTGTCAAATACGCCGCAAGATATGGGCTTACCGGCGATGGGGAAGTCCGGCTCCAGGTCCAATAATTTCCTCTTTGTTGATTTCATGTTTGCCCAGTAGTACCTGAACAGCCGAGCAGTGGCGGCACACAGGTATGTGGCGTGTCAGAGGAGAAACGAGCCGTTCACATTTCTCTCTTTGTGGCAGGTAACGGTCCACAAACCTCACCGCACTTTAGGGACTGTTCTTTACTTGTGAAGAGACTGTTCTTTACTTATCAGGGGAAGAGGGTGGCTGGTTGATTTATATTTTATTTATTTATTTTATTTTGATCCTCCCCTATGTTAATCACTTATTGATGCTGTTTTTGAAGTATGAAGAAGTAATTTATTCCATTGAAATATCATTGATGTATTATAGAAAAGTGATTTTCTTTTGATAAATGACAAAAGGCACATTTGCCTACTTTTTGCTGTGGTATCGTGATACTACTCAGAACCATGATACTAGAGGTGTCAGGTCTGGCATCTAAACACACACACATACCCATGCATGTTCTTGCACACAAAGACTTTTTTTGGAACTAGTACTCGATTTCCATTGGTTTGATTTGCTTGATTGGTTGTTGCTTGTTTGACATTGCAAATCTACAGTACATGTTGTATTATTGTTCTGCTTTTCATTTTGTATTTGTATTAAAGTTCTGTTTTTGAGAAAAACCCGTAACACATTAGATGTTACTATAGTTAATAATATTAAAAAATAAATAAATAATAAAACAAATTTATTTAAGAGATGTGTTCTAATACCTTTCAGTAATAGTCAGGTAACATAACAACCTTTTATTTGTTAATTATAATTCTCTTGAGGTTCATTTTACTATCTTACAAGGTAACAAAAAGGTAAGAAACAAAGTGGATGATAAATAATTGTTTTGAGGGTATTTTATGGCCGATTTAAGACACAGGTCAAAACTGACTCGTTAGCATAAGAGATAGTAACAAGAAAGCTAACATACAAAAAAGGTCTTCGGTTTTTCACGTATGCACTCATCAAAGCAACCAGACTCCACTGACAAAAACAGTGATTTTACCTCATTGAGCACTGGAGCTGCTGGTCTACTGCTGCCTTGATCATTTAATTACTTTGTCATTGTGGGACTTACAGTAAGTGAATCCAAAATAAACCTTTTTTAATGCCAAAGTCACTCAACAACACGAACAAAATACCTGATCAATACAGCGGTAGACCAAGGAGCTCCTGTGTTCAGCAATGTTAAATCACTGTTGTTGTTTTTTCAATAGTCAGGCTTTGAAGCAAGACTTAATTTTCCTGTATTCTAAATGTACCGTACACTTCAACTGATTTTTTTATGGGACTTTTTTTAGGTGGCTAAAATACTTTTTGTTGCTGACCCCTCCACAGCAATATGTTGGGTAGCTTCTGTGTCGGACTCCAGCTGTGTTTTCACAAACTGGAGGCGCGCCGACTAACATCTACTGTACATCATCTACTGTCTGTTGATAAGTACCCCATAAAATAGTAATTATTTTATTACATTGTGTAACTTCTTATTTTTATCCAAAAGAATTCATATTATAAATAATGATGATAATAACAATAAAAAACATTTAGTTATAGCACTCTTCAAAAATCAAATTACAAAGTGCTTCACTGAAGACAGAACCAATAGATGAACAGTGCAATAAAAAAACAAATAATGATAACAAAAAAGATAAACATAAATTTACAGATGAAACAAATTTGGGCATAGGTGGTGGGGTACACCCTGGACAGGTCGCCATCAGAGGGCTGACATATAGAGACAGACAACCATTCACACTCACATTCACACCTACAGCCAATTTAGAGTCACCAGTTAACCTGCATGTCTTTGGACTGTGGGAGGAGGCTGGGGTACATGGAGAAAAGCCACACTAACACGGGGAGAACATGCAAGCTCCACACAGAGGGGCTCAAGCCCCCATTCTTGGTTGGAACCAGGAACCCTCTCGCTGTGAGATTACAATGCTAACCACTGCACCACCATGCCGTCCCCCTTGTATCATGTATAAATGTAAGCACTTTATACTGTGTGTTGCTTCAGGGAGTCTGATTGGTAAAGTTTTTAGTCTCAATAACAATAATAATGTGTTATTTTAATAATTTCTGAGTAGAGCTAAAACACACCCTCACACAAAACTACTGGAAAGTTCAGCTTCCTCATTCTAGTTAAATACTTCAACCACACAAAACAAAGTGTGAAACGCATCCGAGCCTAAAGAAAAAAACGACAAAATGTGTGACATTTTGTTTCGTGTGGCAGCACGGCTGCTATGATCGAGCACTATACAGTCACGTAGTGAAAAGAGTAATTGTGTGTTCTTCTTCTACTACTGTTAAAATGCTATGATTAATTCTACATGGAGCAGATTTGAGAAACTTTTCAAGACGAAGCTCTGTGATCATTTCACACAGCAGTCGCTGTGGTGTGTACTTTCAGGGACAGTTTGGTTGTGTTTCAAGGTGGGATGCATCTGCAAACTTGCAACACCTACAGAGAACACAGTTCCATCCTGTGACACAGGAAGTCTTGTATGTGTCTCTTGAGATGACTGTCACTGTTTTAAATCACTATTTTATTTAAGCACTATAATATCAGTGCTAAGCACTATAATTCAGTATGGCATTTGTTCGAGCACCACATATTTACAGTGTAAAACATTCACTCCAGTTTTTGATATTTATTGTTTTACCCTCATTCACAATGGATACTGCACTAAAGATTAACAGAAAAAGAAAACAAATATCAAACTGATCTAAAAAAGCAGATAGCTAGATATATGATTGCATACTTATTCACCCCATGTCAGTCGTTGCTGGTGTGAGAAGTCTTTTAGAGGTCACATATTAATTGGAATGGAGACCACCTGTATGTAATAAAGGTGTTAGAGTTGAACATGATTTCCTGACTGCAACGTCAAAGGTTCGGGGCATTAGATTTACAGGGACTGAGTGGCCTTTGTGAGGATTACAGATTGCAACCAGCTGAAATTTTCAGCCGCTTAAAATTCCCCCAGTGTTCATTGTTCAGAAGGTTTTAATTAATTATCCACAGAGGTCTCCTCCGCTACAGAACAAACAGACCCAGGGTTACAAACTAGTAAAAACACTGAATCAAGCAGTTTCATTGTACAAATCAGTGTTTCTCTAACCCTGTTTGGTACGTCGCAGACAGGCTGCTTGCTTAGCGGTGGCTAATGTGTGCTCACCTATTTTATCGGATAACTTAAAGTTACAATGTGTAATTTACGTGGTTGTTTATTAGCAAATATCAACTATTGCTTTCATAAATATATATTTACTAATATATATATAAGTCTCCTACGCCCCCGTAGGAGACTTGCAGCAGCTCTGAATGTATTGTCGTCAATGAGGAAAATGAACGTGATCACAATTTATGGTCAATTCTTTCGCCCAACAGTAACTAAAGTAAATACTGGGTTCATTTTCCACAAGCCACACATCTTACCAACATTCTGACACTAAAGTTGCATTTTTCACCCGCACAGATCAAGAGAAAGTTAACTTTGTTTGAGCCCTGTCCGTCTCAAAAAACAAGTTATTGCGAGATCTCGTGATCTTGACAAACAGGCGGTAAAATCAGGCGCAAAATCACAGTTAGCTTACAAACAGTTATTTACCGCTAGTAATAAACAAAAAATGCCCAAGCTTTGTGCAGCAATAGGCTGCAATAATAGGAAGAATGTATTTTTATTCCACCTGCTTCTCGATCCGCATACACAGACTTCCAAAGATCCACTGTTCAACACAGTGGTGGGTTGAGGGAGAAGAGGCTCTGATTGGAGGGAGAGCTAACAACGCCCACTTAGGAGACAGGAAGAGTAACCGTTTTCTTAACATTGGATAAGCCTACGGTGGGGTATCTCCTTTATCCAATATCTCTGGCTGGAGGCTGCCCTCTTGCGTCGCCATATTTGAATACAGTGGCCGAAAGGGATATACGCGCTCCGCCTTTCGCGTTTACCTAGAACTTGCTGTCACTGGAGGCAGTTAAGGTGACGTTCAATCTGAGGCGCTTCGGCGTGAACCTGCTTTGTACTTTTATGATTCTGTGAATATCGGCGTTGCTTATTCCAGGTGAAGCAGAAGGATTTCACAAGGGATGCGGAGGTTGCCTGCTTTCTGCTAGACAGGTAATTCAATCTGATATTTTAAAATCATTTTGGCTCCATGTTTGCAGCTAATTTTCCCTCTCGTCTAAGTTCAAGTGATGGCTACGTTTACGTGCTAACGTTATCCTAGCCTTGGCTAACGTTATCCCAGAGCTACAGCTAAGTGGTTAGCCTAGCCTACAGCCTAATCTGTTGATTCCTCTCGCGCCGCTGCGAAGGCTTACCCTGGTTCCAGACCATAGACCCCGCCCACTCAACTGAGTAGGCTTGTCTCACTGGTCTGGTATACCTTATTGAATTTGTGATTTATCTCGTCCAAATGATGGACGGACCAATGAACGTCGGGGGTCTAGCAATTAGCCAATCAGCGCCACGCTGATGTCAAGCTGTACGCCGGTGGGTAAGTGGTGAGGATAGCAACAATGGCGCCCGCTGCAGATCCTACAGACCACATTAACGATGCTATCGAGGTATTTTGCCACTACTCGCGTTAATGGAGGACCAAATTAAGGAAGCTGCTAAACTGGATTTAATGGCGATTCAGCTGGGCGTGCACGACGACGGAGACATTTAAACGGGCAATGCTTGCTTGTTTTCGGCACCCCCGAGGCATGAATACTAATGACGTCAGATTCTGGGTGAGTCGTTGATCTCTATTGATTGGTTAGGGAAAAATCAAATTCCCTCCCACTTGTAAATCGCCTTCAGTGGAGGCGATGTCAGACTGAAGGTTCTGCAAGCTTCAGTCTGACACTCAGGCTAGCGAAGGCTGCCACCCTCTCCTCCTCCTCTTCCCTCTGGGTAGCCAAGACACTACCTCCTCACCTGGCCGTTCCTGCGCTGCCTCTACCCCCTCGCCCCCTTCCTCTCCCTGGTCTTCCTCCTCTCCCTGGTCTTCCTCCTCTCCCTCTCCCTCTTCCTCCTCTCCCTCTCCCTCTTCCTCCTCCTCCTCTCCCTGTGTCCTGTGGAAGAACACTCTGGACACAAATATATTATAATCGTACCAACCTATATTTGCCACACTGTGCTGTGACTATCACATAAAACATGTTATTTTAGCATTACTGTGCTAACATTTGCTCGTGTTACCAAAACAATTAGAAATAAAACACTCCAACATATATCTCACAGATAACCTATATCTCACTGGTAAGCTTTAACATATCGTAACATGGTTTAGATTCCTAAATAGGTTGGTTGTACTTTTGATGTCATGGCGGATAAAGAAGGAGCACCATCTAAAGAAAAAGAACACAAGAACAGAAGAAGGCTAAACGGGACAGTGATAGGGCTCGAGCCCAAACGCGTGTAAACCTCGGTCGGGCATTCACCAAGTGGAGAGAGCTGAGAGATTTGAAAGGTTTTAAAACTGATCCCAAGTTGTCACTTTCCTAATCGACAGGTATGTAATTTTTGTTTTTATTTAGAGAATATACCGCAACTTGTTAGACATTGTTTTACTTCAATATGACGACATGGAAGTTATAAGCAAGCTAAATGTAACGTTAGCTGATGTGAACCGCTTTTGTCTAGTAACGTTACAACAAACACCACAAAATGATCTGTGACTGTGACCATGAACACAAATATACAGCAGGCAGTTGTCCTCAGTTTATAAGAAATTCAGAGCTACACCAGAACATTTATGATTTTCCTCTCGCTCTCCAAAACAAATGCATGCGGTAATTGCCGGTTGCAGTCGAGATTTTACGACACGAGGCTGTGGGTGTCATACCGCTTCAACCAAAGGGGACGCTATAATCAACAAAAACGTAAAGTTCCGCACAGCTGCTTTAACGTATGCTCAGCTTATTTCTGAACCAGAGGTTCAGGAGGGTTTTACGTGGATCTGAATCCACAGAGGTCTCTTCCTCTCCAAAACAAACAGCTCAGGTGATAAAAATCAGTAATAACACTGAATAAAGCAGTTTTATGCTACAAATAAGTGTTTCTCCAGTGCTGCTTGGCATGTTGGAGATGGGACACTAACCCAGCAGTGCCACTCAAACAGTAAATAAGAAAGACTTGTGAACAAACATAAATCATTATTAAACACATAAATAATCAGCAATTTTTTTTAAGTCAAATGATCTGCATGCAGATCAACTGTGTGTAATCAAGGTAAAAAATTATTTAGAGGGTCCAGTGGTGGGTTAACCAATATCATCGGTACAACCATTAAAGTTTAGAATAATTGGAGGAAGCATTTATTTGTGGGAGGGGTGAAGTCGTTGGATATAGACTGGGCCTGACATGTAGGAAACTGAGAGGAGGGAGGCTCAATGTAGGGGATGTGTGTCCTCTGCAATGTATTACCAAGATCTGTTGTAGCCCCTGTTGGTACCTATAGAAGGAAGGAGACATTGGAGAGGTGAAAGGGAGAGGATGAATAGATGTGTAGATGGTCAGTTAGGAAGAGAATGAGGAAGAGCCATTAGAGGAAGAAAGGAGGGAGAGTGAGTTGAGAAGAGTGAGGTTAACCAGAGATAATGTGTTAAACAGGTGTGAGCAGGCTTGACAGGTAAATCGAGTCATGGCTGAGGCATGGCCTTTCATTCCAAATGTTCCAAATCCAAAATTAGATGACACATTCGGTCAGTGAAATCAGAGGTAGCATGAGCGCTGAACGATCTCTGGAAAACTTTGTGTGTTAGCTACCGGGACAGGTCACCAATCTCTCACACAACATTTACAGACTATCACATTTACACATACACCTTCAAATTAAGATCACCAAAATGATTACAATTCATTCCTTGGGGAATATAAATATCTGTACTATTTTTAATCTCATGATTGTCATGACATTTCCGGCTAAAAAAAATCCACTCAACAGGGTGAAAGTTCAGCTCTGCTGCTATCAGTGGCAGGCCAGGCTAAAGCTACAGATAGTAGAACATCCTTAAATAATTAGAGCCCATATATCACTTCTTTGACCTAGGTTCCGACATGTTTGTTGACAAGTCTGCTAATTTATCATTTGTATATTGATACCCAATGCTAATGTGAACAGCCTTGACATAGAGTAGAGGCCCTGTGTTGTGTTATTTGTTAACTGACTTACAACTAATTGAACAGCTGAAATCGGCAGAACTGCTCTAGAGTTGGTCCTCATAGAGTCTGAAGTTTCAACTTGTGTTCTTCTTGCCAACATGTTCTCATCACAACTTGTCAAATACTGCTGCTTTGTCAGTGGACCGCGTCAGGAAATAAATGCATACAATTGTTTACTAAATAAACTTACAATGTATATGAAAATTGATTGTTTTTAGGTTCTATTCCTTAAAGTTTAGACTACAAAAGCACGTGGTTTGGTAAGAAAAAAAAAAAAAAAGTCTTGGTTTGGCTTAAATAATTATGGCTGTTACTAGTGTGGTTTATGTGACATACATCATGTGATATACCTCACTAGTGTAGTATGCCATGCATACTTGCACACTATGCAGACTTTCTCAGCCCTATACTACGGTAGTTCAGAAACAGCCGCTGCCTGGTGTGTGTCATTCCGCTGCCAAGGGTGCCACTCAGGCACGTCGCCAGACACTTTTCACCGGGGCACGTGCCTCGGTAAACATACGCTGTGCCCTTGTATAAATTCCCAATCAAATTCCTAAATAAGCCTATTTTTTCATGACAGGGACAGGGAAGCAGTAAGGAGAGATGAGAATGAGGTAAGATCATCTGGTTAAAAGTTTAGTGGTTCAAACTTCTGGCTGGGGGCCTGTGCCCCTGCACAGCTGTATGCCTAGCAACGTCCCTGGTGCCACTGTGCGTCAGTGTCTGATGCCAAGGCCAACGGACACAGCAGCGATATTTGATGAGTTGGGAAGTGCCCAGAAAACTTCTAACAGGGGGCACCCTGGAGGCATCCTAATCAGATGCCTGAACCACCTAAAATGGCCTCTATTGATGTGAAGGAGCAGCGGCTCTACACCGAGATCCCTCTGTATGTCTGAGCTCCTCAACCTATCTCTACAACCTACCAACTTTAATAGGAAACTTATTTCGGGCGCCTGTTTACGCAATCTCATTCTTTCGGCCACTACCCAAAGCTCATGACCACAGGTGAGGGTTAGGCATAAATTAGCCAGTAAATTGAAAACTTTGCCCTCTGGCTCAGCTCTGTTCACCACACCACAGTCTAGTGCAGTGCCTGCATCACTGCAGATGCTGCGCCTAACTGCCTGTCCATCTCATGCTCCATTTTACCCTTATTGGTGAGCAAGACCCCAAGATACTTAAACTCCTTTGCCTGTGGCAGTAACTCTCTCCCAACCCAGAGGGGGCAATCCACTGGAGGTGCTTACTCTTATCCCAATACCCATCTGCTGTCTTAGGAACCCTGCTCAGTAGAAAACACCAGGATATATATCTTGTATCTCCAGTGAGCCTGAAAGTATGAATTTTTGTCCATATCACCCAGTCCTACTTCTGACAACAACTTTTAGTATCTGCCTCCACAATGGAGGCTTTGTACATGGCCCACCTGGATTCTGTGTCCCCAGCCTCCCCCAAGATGCATGAAAAATTCTTCTGGAGGTGGGAGTTGAAGATCTTGTAGACAGGGACCTCAACTAGATGAACCCAGTTCACCATCACTACTCTTTTGGGTTTAGAAGGTCTGTCTAGCAGCCTCCTCCTGCCATCCAGTTGGTGATCAGCTGACAGCTCTTGATCCTAGGGTGTTCTAGTACTAAGTGCACTTATGAACCGCCCTATGCTCGAACGTGGTGTTTGTTATGGCCAATCCATGACTCACAAAGAAGTCCAATAACAACACACTGCTCGAGTTCAGATCAGATAGGCTGTTCCTCCCAGTCCCCCCTTACAGGTTCCTCCATCATTGCTCATGTGAGTGTTGAACTAAAGGGTCCCTAGTCAGTATCATCAAGATGGCTGGGTACTCTGAACTGCAGTTTGGTAAATAAGCACAACAAACAGTCAGGGCTCCCCTCTCAGTGACTCACAGTCACCCTCTCATTCCCTGGGGAGGACTCCAAAACAATGGTGCTCACCTGGAGTTAAATTCTCACCTCGGGTTAATTCTTCTTCTCCTTTTTTTTTAATCAATAAGCAACATTTGTAGTTTGAACTTGAAATTTAGGTGACTGATTAATATAGCATATTTTGTTACAGGTCAACTAAATTGTGCCTAACATTAAAGTGCATATAACAAGTGACATGGGAATATATTTAATAAAATGCAAGAAGAACCACCCTTCCAAAGACACTGACATACCACAGAACCATCCCACAAACACACGCACACGCACACGCACACACACACACACTATGAGGGGTGAAACGTATCAGCGAACATGCACACACTGCATT